>JAILYA010000100.1:920000-934128 GCA_021437795.1 Rhodamnia rubescens | reverse complement strand
CGATTTTGGCAATTGAATTGGCGAAAACAACTAACAAGCGAAATGGAATTCAGGTTTTGAAGAATGCATCCTTCTGGCGAAAACAACTAACAAGTGAAATGGAATTCAGGTTTTGAAGAATGCATCCTTCTTCTATATTATTATTCTTCAAATATGACGGAGATCAAGTCAAGAATCCCCCAAACGGCTTCCGAGATGATATAATGATATTATTGCGGTTCTTGCCCTAAAGCGATTTTTTACGGCAATTGAGTTAGCGAAAACAACTAACAAGCGAAATGGAATTCAGGTTTTGAAGAATGTATCCTTCTTCTATATTATTATTCTTCAAATATGACGGAGAATCAAGTCAAGAATCCCCCAAACGGCTTCCGAGGACGATATAATGATAATATTGCAGTTTTGCCCGCTAAAGCGATTTTTCTAGCAATTGGATTGGCGAAAACAATCTAACAGGCTGAAATGGAATTCAGGTTTTGAAGAATGCATCCTTCTTCTATATTATTATTCTTTAAATATGACGTGAATCAAGTCAGAATCCCTTAAAACGGCTTAGAGGCGATATAATGATATTATTGTGGTTTTGCCGCTTGAAAGCGATTTTTCTGGCAATTGAATTGGCGAAAACAACTAACAATGAAATGGAATTCAGGTTTTTGAAGAATGCATCCTTCTTCTATAGTATTGTTCTTCAAATATGGCGTGGAATCAAGTCAAGAATCCCCCAAAGCGGCTTCCGAGACGATATAATGATATTGTTGCGGTTTGCCCTTTAAAGGCGATTTTTCAGCAATTGAATTGGCGAAAACAACTAACAACCGAAATGGAATTCAGGTTTTGAAGAATGCATCCGTCTTCTATATTATTATTCTTCAAATATGACGCGAATCAAGTCAAGAATCCCCCAAAGCGGCTTAGAGACGATATAATGATATTATTGGAGTTTTGCCTCTAAAAAGATTTTTTAGGCAATTGAATTGGCGAAAACAACTAACGAGTGAAATGAAATTCAGGTTTTGAAGAATGCATCCTTCTTCCATATTATTATTCTTCAAATATGACGCGAAATCAAGTCGGGAATCCCCCGAAGCGGCTTCGAGATGATATAATGATATTATTGCGGTTTTGCCCTCTAAAACGATTTTTCTAGCGATTGAATTGGCGAAAACAACTAACAACCGAAATGGAATTCAGGTTTTGAAGAATGCATCCTTCTTCTATATTATTATTCTTCAAATATGATCGTGGAATCAAGTCAAGAATCCCCCAAAACGGCTTCAGAGACGATATAATGATATTATTGCGGTTTTGCCTTTAAAACGATTTTTCTGCAATTGAATTGGCGAAAACAACTAACAAGCTGAAATGGAATTCAGGTTTTGAAGAATGCATCCTTCTTCTATATTATTATGCTTCAAATATGACGGAGAATCAAGTCGAGAATCCCCCAAGCGGCTTAGAGACGATATAATGATATTATTGCGTTTTGCCCTTTAAAATGATTTTTCTAGCGATTGAATTGGCGAAAACAACTAAGCAACCGAAATGGAATTCAGGTTTTGAAGAATGCATCCTTCTTCTATATTATTATTCTTCAAATATGTACGCAGAATCAAGTCAAGAATCCCCCAAAGCGGCTTAGAGACGATATAATGATATTATTGCGGTTTGCCCTTTAAAACGATTTTTCGGCAATTGAATTGGCGAAAACAACTAACAAGTGAAATGGAATTCGGGTTTTGAAGAATGCATCCTTCTTCTATATTATTATTCTTCAAATATGACGCAGAATCAAGTCGAGAATCCCCCGAAACGGCTAACGAGACGATATAATGATATTATTGCAGGTTTTGCCCCTTGAAAACGATTTTTATACGCGATTGGATTGGCGAAAGCAACTAACAACTGAAATGGAATTCAGGTTTTTGAAGAATGCATCCTTCTTCTATATTATTATTCTTCAAATATGGCGAGAATCAAGTCAAGAATCCCCCAAGCGGCTTAAGAGGCGATATAATGATATTATTGCGGTTTTGCCCTCTAAAGGCGATTTTTCGGGCAATTGAATTGGCGAAAACAACTAACAAGTGAAATGGAATTCAGGTTTTGAAGAATGCATCCTTCTTCCTATATTATTATTCTTCAAATATGACGAAAAAACAAAATTCACTATATTATTATTCTTCAAAATATATGTAGAATCAAGTCAAGAATCCCCAAAGCGGCTTAGAGAGCGATGCAATGATATTATTGCGGTTTCTGCGCGGTTTAAAAAATTTTCTTTACGGCGATTGGATTGGCGAAAACAACTAACAAGCGGAAATGGAATTCAGGTTTTGAAGAATGCATCCTTCTTCTATATTATTATTCTTAAAATATGACGTGAGAATCAAGTCAAGAATCCCCCGAAGCGGCATAGAGGCGATATAATGATATTATTGCGGTTTACCCCTTTAAAAACGATTTTTTAGCAATTGAATTGACGAAACAACTAACAAGCTGAAATGGAATTCAGGTTTTGAAGAATGCATCCTTCTTCTATATTATTATTCTTCAAATATGGCGGGGGAGTCAAGTCGGGAATCCCCCCACAGCGGCTTACGAGGGCGATATACTGATATTCTTGAGTTTGCCCTCCTCAACCAAGCGATTTTTTGGCAATTGAATTGGCGAAAACAACTAACAATGAAATGGAATTCGGGTTTTGAAGAATGCATCCTTCTTCTATATTATTATTCTTCCAAATATGGCGCAGACTCAAAGTCGAGAATCCCCCCCAGCGGCTTCGAGACGATATAATGAATATTATTGCAGTTTGCCCTTCTAAAGAGGATTTTCTACGGCAATTGAATTGGCGAAAACAACTAACAAGTGAAATGGAATTGAGGTTTTGAAGAATGCATCCTTCTTCTATATTATTCTTCTTCAAATATGGCTTGAGGAATCAAGTGGGGAATCCCCAAAACCGGCTTAGAGCCAGTATAATAGTATTATTGAAGTTTTGCCCGCCTAAAAAATTTTCTACGAAAGCAATTGAATTGGCGAAAACAGCGCACAAACTGTAATGGAATTCCAGGTTTTGAAGAATGCACCCTACTTCTATGTTATTGATTCTTACAAATATGGCGCGAATCAAGTCAAGAATCCCCCACAACGGCTTCGAGACGATATAATGAGTATTATTGCAGTTTAGCGCTCTAAGAAGATTTTCGGCAGCAATTGAATTGTGCGAAAGCAAGTAACAATGAAATAGAATTCAGGTTTGAAAGAATGAATCCGTCTTCTATATTATTATTCTTCAAATATGAGCGAGAATCAAGTCAAAAGTCCCACTAAGGCGGCTTCCCAGGGGCGATATAATGATATTGTTGCAGTTTTGCCTGGCTAGATCGATTTTAAGGCGGTTGGGTAGGTACGCAAGAAAACAACTGACAAGCGAAATGGAAGTCAGGGTTTTGAAGAATGCGTCCACCCCCTATCCCTGTGTTATTCTTCAAATATGACGCAGAATCAAGTCGAGAATCCCCCAAAACGGCTTCGGAGACGATATAATGGTATCATTGCGGTTTTGCCAGCTAAAAGGAGATTTTCTTGCGGCAGTTGAATTGGCCAAAACAAATTACCATAGCTGAAATGGAATTGAGGTTTTGAAGAATGCATCCTTCTTCTAACAATTATTATTCTTCAAATATGGAGCGTGAATCAAGTCAAAAATCCCCCCAAAGCGGCTTCGGGGAGCGATATAATGAAATTCTGGGAAGTTTTGCCCACTTCCTAAAAAAATATCGGTTGGGTTTGAATTGGCGAAAGACAACTAACAGTTGAGATGGAATTCAGGTTTTGAAAAATGCATCCTTCTTCTATATTGCCTAAGCTTCAAATGTGGTACCGCCGAATCAAGTCAAGAATCCCCCAAAAAACGGCTTCCCGAGAGCGATGTAATGATTTGATTGCCGGTTTGCCCTTTACTAGAACGATTTTTAACGCGATTGGTCATTGGTGAAAACAATTAACAAGCTGAAATGGAATTGAGGTTTTGAGGAACACACCCTTGTTCTATATTATTGTTCTGCAACGATATAATGAGAATCAAGTCGAAGAATCCCCAAAGAACTGCTTCCGACCACGATATGGCGGATATTATTGCAGTTCTTGCCCTTTAAACCGATTTACCACAAGCAATTGAATTGGCGAAAACAACTAACAAGCCATGAAATGGAATTCGGGTTTTGAAGAATACATCCTTCTTCTATATTATTATTCTTCAAATATGACGAGAATCAAGTCAAGAATCCCCCAAAACGGCTTCCGAGACGATATAATGATATTATTGCAGTTTTGCCCACTAAAATGATTTTCCTAGCAATTGAATTGGCGAAAACAACTAACAACTGAAATGGAATTCAGGTTTTGAAGAATACATCCTTCTTCTATATTATTATTCTTCAAATATGACTGAGAGATCAAGTCAAGGAATCCCCAAAAACGGCTTAGGGGGCGATATAATGATATTATTGCGGTTTTGCTCTCTAGCAAAATGCGATTTTTACGCAATTGAATTGGCGAAAACAACTAACAAGCGAAATGGAATTCAGGTTTTGAAAAATGCATCCTTCTTCTATATTATTATTCTTCAAATATGGCGAGAATCAAGTCAAGAATCCCGCAAAGCGGCTTAGAGACGATATAATGATATTATTACGGTTTTGCCCTCTAAAAATGATTTTTACGTGATTGAATTGGCGAAAGCAATAACAATTGAAATGGAATTCAGGTTTTGAAGAATGCATCCTTCTTCTATATTATTATTCTTCAAATATGACGTGAATCAAGTCAAGAATCCCCCAAAACGGCTTAGAGGACAGTATAATGATATTCTTGCGGTTTGCCCTTTGAAAGGATTTTTTACGCGATTGAATTGGCGAAAACAACTAACAACGAAATGGAATTCAGGTTTTGAAGAATGCATCCTTCTTCTATATTATTATTCTTCAAATATGGCGCGAGAATCAAGTCAAGAATCCCTGAAAACGGCTGAGAGACGATATAATGATATTATTGCGGTTTTTGCCCCTAAAAAAGCGATTTTTACAATTGAATTGGCGAAAACAACTAACAACTGAAATGGAATTCGGGTTTTTGAAGAATGCATCCTTCTTCTATATTATTATTCTTCAAATATAGCGCAGAATCAAGTCAAGAATCCCAAAACGGCTTAGAGACGATATAATGATATTATTGGGGTTTTGCCCTCTAAAAGATTTTTTAAGCAATTGAATTGGCGAAAACAACTAACAACTGAAATGGAATTCGGGTTTTGAAGAATGCATCCTTCTTCTATATTATTATTCTTCAAATATGAGCGTAGAATCAAGTCAAGAATCCCCCAGAAAACGGCTTAGAGACGATATAATGATATTATTGCAGTTTTGCCCTCTAAAAGCGATTTTTTCTAAGCAATTGAATTGGCGAAAACAACTAACCGAAATGGAATTCAGGTTTTGAAGAATGCATCCTTCTTCTATATTATTATTCTTCAAATATGACGAGAATCAAGTCAAGAATCCCCAAAGCGGCTTAGAGACGATATAATGATATTATTGCAGTTTCTTGCCCTTTAAAAACGATTTTTCACGCGATTGAATTGGCGAAAACAACTAACAGGCGAAATGGAATTCAGGTTTTGAAGAATGCATCCTTCTTCTATATTATTATTCTTCAAATATGGCGAGGAATCAAGTCAAATCCCCGAAAAGCGGCTTCCGAGACATATAATGGTATTATTGCGGTTTTGCCCTCCTCTAAAACCGATTTTTCGAGCGATTGAATTGGCGAAAACAACTAACAAGTGAAATGGAATTCGGGTTTTGAAGAATGCATCCTTCTTCTATATTATTATTCTTCAAATATGACGCGAGAATCAAGTTAAGAATCCCCCAAAGCGGCTTCCGGGACGATATAATGATATTATTGCGGTTTTTGCCTTTTAAAACGATTTTTACGCAATTGAATTGGCCAAAAAACTAACAACTGGAAATGGAATTCGGGTTTTGGAAGAATGCATCCTTCTTCTATATTATTATTCTTCCAAATATGACGACTTGAGAATCAAGTCAAGAATCCCCAAAACGGCTTCGAGACGATATAATGATATTATTGCAGTTTTTGCCCTTCTAAAACCGATTTTTCCTAGCAATTGAATTGGCGAAAACAACTAACAAGCGAAATGGAATTCAGGTTTTGAAGAATGCATCCTTCTTCTATATTATTATTCTTCAAATATGGCGAGAATCAAATCAAGAATCCCCAAAACGGCTTAGAGGCGATATAATGATATTATTGCGGTTTTTGCCCCTAAAAGCGATTTTTACCGGCAATTGAATTGGCGAAAACAACTAACAATGAAATGGAATTCGGGTTTTGAAGAATGCATCCTTCTTCTATATTATTATTCTTCAAATATGACGAGAATCAAGTCAAGATCCCGCAAAACGGCTCCAGAGGCGATATAATGATATTATTGCAGTTTTGCCCTCTAAAGGCGATTTTTACTGGCAATTGAATTGGCGAAAACAACTAACAACTGAAATGGAATTCAGGTTTTGAAGAATGCATCCTTCTTCTATATTATTATTCTTCAAAATATGACGAGAATCAAGTCAAGAATCCCCCAAAAGGGTAGACGAAAAATGATATTATTGCGGTTTTTTGCGCTAAAACGATTTTTACTAGCAATTGAATTGAAAACAACTAAAACTGCAATAATGGATGTGGTTTTGAAGAATGCATCCTTCTTCTATATTATTATTATTCTTCAAATATGACGTAGAGAATCAAGTCGAGAATCCCCCCAAAAACGGCTTAAAGACGATATAATGATATTATTGCGGTTTTTGCCCTTAAAAACGATTTTTCTAGCAATTGAATTGGCTGAAAACAACTAACAACTGAAATGGAATTCAGGTTTTGAAGAATGCATCCTTCTTCTATATTATTATTCTTCAAATATGACGCGAGAATCCAAGTCAAGAATCCCCCAAAACGGCTTCGAGACGATATAATGATATTATTGCGGTTTGCCCTTAAAACGATTTTTTGCAATTGAATTGGCGAAAACAACTAACAAGCTGAAATGGAATTCAGGTTTTGAAGAATGCATCCTTCTTCTATATTATTATTCTTCAAATATGACGTGAGAATCAAGTCAAGAATCCCCCGAAACGGCTTCGAGACGATATAATGATATTATTGCAGTTTTGCCCTTAAAACGATTTTTACGGCAATTGAATTGGCGAAAACAACTAACAATGAAATGGAATTCAGGTTTTGAAGAATGCATCCTTCTTCTATATTATTATTCTTCAAATATGGCGAGAATCAAGTCAAGAATCCCCCAACAGCTTAGAGAGGATATAATGATATTATTGCGGTTTTGCCCTTAAAAAGCGATTTTTTACGCAATTGAATTGGCGAAAACAACTAACAACCGAAATGGAATTCGGGTTTTGAAGAATGCATCCTTCTTCTATATTATTATTCTTCAAATATGACGAGAATCAAGTCAAGAATCCCCCAAAACGGCTTAGAGACGATATAATGATATTATTGCGTTTTTGCCCTTTAAAACGATTTTCCAGCAATTGAATTGGCAAAAACAACTAACAATGAAATGGAATTCAGGTTTTGAAGAATGCATCCTTCTTCTATATTATTATTCTTCAAATATGACTGAGAATCAAGTCAAGAATCCCCCCAAACGGCTTCGAGACGATATAATGATATTATTGCGGTTTTTGCCCTTTAAAAGCGATTTTTACGGCAATTGAATTGGCGAAAACAACTAACAAGTGAAATGGAATTCAGGTTTTGAAGAATGCATCCTTCTTCTATATTATTATTCTTCAAATATGACGAGAATCAAGTCAAAATCCCCAAAACGGCTCAGATATAATGATATTATTTTGCCCCTTTAAAACGATTTTTTACGGCAATTGAATTGGCGAAAACAACTAACAACTGAAATGGAATTCAGGTTTTGAAGAATTCTTTCTTCTATATTATTATTCTTCAAATATGACGAGAATCAAGTCAAGAATCCCCCAAAACGGCTTCGAGACGATATAATGATATTATTGCGGTTTGCCCTTTAAAATCGATTTTCAGCAATTGAATTGGTGAAAACAACTAACGACCGAAATGGAATTCGGGTTTTGAAGAATGCATCCTTCTTCTATATTATTATTCTTCAAATATGGCGTGAATCAAGTCAAGAATCCCCCAAAACGGCTTAGAGACGATATAATGATATTATTGCGGGTTTTTGCCCTTTAAAAGCGATTTTTCGCAATTGAATTGGCGAAAACAATTAACAAGCTGAAATGGAATTCAGGTTTTGAAGAATGCATCCTTCTTCTATATTATTATTCTTCAAATATGACGCGAGAATCAAGTCAAGAATCCCCAAAAAGCGGCTTAGAGAGCGATATAATGATATTATTGCGGTTTTGCCCTTTAAAACGATTTTTCTAGCAATTGAATTGGCGAAAACAACTAACAACTGAAATGGAATTAGGGTTTTGAAGAATGCATCCTTCTTCTATATTATTATTCTTCAAATATGGCGCGGGAATCAAGTCAAGAATCCCCCAAAACGGCTTCGAGGCGATATAATGATATTATTGCGGTTTTGCCCTCTAAAACGATTTTTTCAGCAATTGAATTGGCGAAAACAACTAACAACTGAAATGGAATTCAGGTTTTGAAGAATGCATCCTTCTTCTATATTATTATTCTTCAAATATGGCGAGAATCAAGTCAAGAATCCCCAAAACGGCTTAGAGGCGATATAATGATATTATTGCGGTTTTGCCTTTAAAAGCGATTTTTTACGGCAATTGAATTGGCGAAAACAACTAACAAGCGAAATGGAATTCGGGTTTTGAAGAATGCATCCTTCTTCTATATTATTATTCTTCAAATATGACGAGAGAATCAAGTCAAGAATCCCCCAAAACACGGCTTCGAGACGATATAATGATATTATTGCGGTTTTGCCCTCTAAAACGATTTTTTGAAGCAATTGAATTGGCGAAAACAACTAACAAGCTGAAATGGAATTCAGGTTTTGAAGAATGCATCCTTCTTCTATATTATTATTCTTCAAATATGACGCGAGAATCAAGTCAAGAATCCCCCAAAACGGCTTACGAGACGATATAATGATATTATTGCGGTTTTGCCCTTTAAAACGATTTTTTCGGCAATTGAATTGGCGAAAACAACTAACAATTGAAATGGAATTCAGGTTTTGAAGAATGCATCCTTCTTCTATATTATTATTCTTCAAATATGACGAGAAATCAAGTCAAGAATCCCCCAAAAGCGGCTTAGAGCGATATAATGATATTATTGCGGTTTTGCCTTAAAACGATTTTTTAGCAATTGAATTGGCGAAAACAACTAACAAGCGAAATGGAATTCGGGTTTTGAAGAATGCATCCTTCTTCTATATTATTATTCTTCAAATATGACGAGAATCAAGTCAAGAATCCCCCAAACGGCTTAGAGACGATATAATGATATTATTGCGGTTTTGCCTCTAAAACGATTTTTTACGCGATTGAATTGGCGAAAACAACTAACAAGCTGAAATGGAATTCGGGTTTTGAAGAATGCATCCTTCTTCTATATTATTATTCTTCAAATATGGCGAGAATCAAGTCAAGAATCCCCCAAGCGGCTTCGAGGCGATATAATGATATTATTGCGGTTTTGCCCTTTAAAAGCGATTTTTTGGCAATTGAATTGGCGAAAGCAACTAACAATTGAAATGGAATTCGGGTTTTGAAGAATGCATCCTTCTTCTATATTATTATTCTTCAAATATGACGCGAGAATCAAGTCAAGAATCCCCCAAAACGGCTTCAGAGAGCGATATAATGATATTATTGCGGTTTTGCCCTTTAAAAAACGATTTTTACGCGATTGAATTGGCGAAAACAACTAACAAGCGAAATGGAATTCAGGTTTTGAAGAATGCATCCTTCTTCTATATTATTATTCTTCAAATATGACGAGAATCAAGTCAAGAATCCCCCAAAACGGCTTAGAGACGATATAATGATATTATTGCGGTTTTGCCCTTTAAAACCGATTTTTTAGCAATTGAATTGGCGAAAACAACTAACAACGAAATGGAATTCGGGTTTTGAAGAATGCATCCTTCTTCTATATTATTATTCTTCAAATATGACGCGAGAATCAAGTCAAGAATCCCCCAAACGGCTTCGAGACGATATAATGATATTATTGCGGGTTTGCCCTTAAAGGGGATTTTTTTAGCAATTGAATTGGCGAAAACAACTAACAAGCGAAATGGAATTCGGGTTTTGAAGAATGCGTCCTTCTTCTATATTATTATTCTTCAAATATGACGAGAATCAAGTCGAGAATCCCCCAAAAGCGGCTTAGAGCGATATAATGATATTATTGCGGTTTTGCCCACTAAAAAGATTTTTACGGCAATTGAATTGGCGAAAACAACTAACAAGCTGAAATGGAATTCGGGTTTTGAAGAATGCATCCTTCTTCTATATTATTATTCTTCAAATATGACGCAGAATCAAGTCAAGAATCCCCCAAAGCGGCTTAGAGAGATGATATAATGATATTATTGCGGTTTTGCCCTCTAAAAGCGATTTTTTAGCAATTGAATTGGCGAAAACAACTAACAACTGAAATGGAATTCGGGTTTTGAAGAATGCATCCTTCTTCTATATTATTATTCTTCAAATATGACGAGAATCAAGTCAAGAATCCCCCAAAACGGCTTCGAGAGACGATATAATGATATTATTGCGGTTTTGCCCTCTAAAACGATTTTTAGCAATTGAATTGGCGAAAACAACTAACAACTGAAATGGAATTCAGGTTTTGAAGAATGCATCCTTCTTCTATATTATTATTCTTCAAATATGACGAGAATCAAGTCAAGAATCCCCCAAAAAGCGGCTTAGAGACGATATAATGATATTGTGCGGTTTTGCCCTTAAAACGGATTTTTTCTAGCAATTGAATTGGCGAAAACAACTAACAATGAAATGGAATTCGGGTTTTGAAGAATGCATCCTTCTTCTATATTATTATTCTTCAAATATGACGAGGGAATCAAGTCAAGAATCCCCCAAAAGCGGCTTAGAGGCGATATAATGATATTATTGCGGTTTTTGCCCTTTAAAAGCGATTTTTTACGCAATTGAATTGGCGAAAACAACTATCAACCGAAATGGAATTCAGGTTTTGAAGAATGCATCCTTCTTCTATATTATTATTCTTCAAATATGACGTAGAATCAAGTCAAAATCCCCCAAAACGGCTTCGAGAGACGATATAATGATATTATTGCGGTTTTGCCCTTTAAAACGATTTTTACGCAATTGAATTGAATTGAAAACAACTAACAAGCGAAATGGAATTCAGGTTTTGAAGAATGCATCCTTCTTCTATATTATTATTCTTCAAATATGACGAGAATCAAGTCAAGAATCCCCCAAAGCGGCTTAGAGACGATATAATGATATTATTGCGGTTTTTGCCCTTTAAAAAGGATTTTTTTGGCAATTGAATTGGCGAAAACAACTAACAACTGAAATGGAATTCGGGTTTTGAAGAATGCATCCTTCTTCTATATTATTATTCTTCAAATATGGCGTAGAATCAAGTCAAGAATCCCCAAAACGGCTTCGAGACGATATAATGATATTATTGCGGTTTTGCCCTTTAAAAAGCGATTTTTTCAGCAATTGAATTGGCGAAAGCAACTAACAAGCGAAATGGAATTCAGGTTTTGAAGAATGCATCCTTCTTCTATATTATTATTCTTCAAATATGACTGAGAATCAAGTCAAGAATCCCCAAAACGGCTTAGAGACGATATAATGATATTATTGCGGTTTTGCCCTTTAAAAGCGATTTTTTAGCAATTGAATTGGCGAAAACAACTAACAAGCGAAATGGAATTCAGGTTTTGAAGAATGCATCCTTCTTCTATATTATTATTCTTCAAATATGACGCGAGAATCAAGTCAAGAATCCCCCAAAGCGGCTTAGAGACGATATAATGATATTATTGCGGTTTTGCCCTTTAAAAGCGATTTTTTTACGCAATTGAATTGGCGAAAGCAACTAACAAGCTGAAATGGAATTCGGGTTTTGAAGAATGCATCCTTCTTCTATATTATTATTCTTCAAATATGACGCGAGAATCAAGTCAAGAATCCCCCAAAACGGCTTCAGAGACGATATAATGATATTATTGCGGTTTTGCCCTTTAAAACGATTTTTTACGCAATTGAATTGGCGAAAACAACTAACAATCGAAATGGAATTCAGGTTTTGAAGAATGCATCCTTCTTCTATATTATTATTCTTCAAATATGACGCGAGAATCAAGTCAAGAATCCCCCAAACGGCTTAGAGGCGATATAATGATATTATTGCGGTTTTGCCCTTTAAAACGATTTTTTACGGCAATTGAATTGGCGAAAACAACTAACAAGCTGAAATGGAATTCAGGTTTTGAAGAATGCATCCTTCTTCTATATTATTATTCTTCAAATATGACGCAGAATCAAGTCAAGAATCCCCCAAAGCGGCTTCGAGAGCGATATAATGATATTATTGCGGTTTTGCCCTTTAAAACGATTTTTTAGCAATTGAATTGGCCAAAACAACTAACAACTGAAATGGAATTCAGGTTTTGAAGAATGCATCCTTCTTCTATATTATTATTCTTCAAATATGACGCAGAATCAAGTCGAGAATCCCCAAAACGGCTTAGAGACGATATAATGATATTATTGCGGGTTTTGCCCTTTAAAAGCGATTTTTACGGCAATTGAATTGGCGAAAACAACTAACAACTGAAATGGAATTCGGGTTTTGAAGAATGCATCCTTCTTCTATATTATTATTCTTCAAATATGACGCGAGAATCAAGTCAAGAATCCCCCAAAAACGGCTTCAGAGACGATATAATGATATTATTGCGGTTTTGCCCTCTAAAATGATTTTTCAGCAATTGAATTGGCGAAAACAACTAACAACCGAAATGGAATTCAGGTTTTGAAGAATGCATCCTTCTTCTATATTATTATTCTTCAAATATGACGCGAGAATCAAGTCAAGAATCCCCCAAAACGGCTTCGAGACGATATAATGATATTATTGCGGTTTTGCCTTTAAAACGATTTTTTACGGCAATTGAATTGGCGAAAACAACTAACAACGAAATGGAATTCAGGTTTTGAAGAATGCATCCTTCTTCTATATTATTATTCTTCAAATATGGCGTAGAATCAAGTCAAGAATCCCCCAAAACGGCTTCGAGACGATATAATGATATTATTGCGGTTTTTGCCCTTAAAACGTGATTTTTACGGCAATTGAATTGGCGAAAACAACTAACAACGAAATGGAATTCGGGTTTTGAAGAATGCATCCTTCTTCTATATTATTATTCTTCAAATATGACGCGAGAATCAAGTCAAGAATCCCCAAAGCGGCTTAGAGACGATATAATGATATTATTGCGGTTTTGCCCTCTAAAACGATTTTTCAGCAATTGAATTGGCGAAAACAACTAACAAGCTGAAATGGAATTCAGGTTTTGAAGAATGCATCCTTCTTCTATATTATTATTCTTCAAATATGACGCAGAATCAAGTCAAGAATCCCCCCAAAGCGGCTTAGAGACGATATAATGATATTATTGCGGTTTTGCCCTTTAAAACGATTTTTCCGCAATTGAATTGGCGAAAACAACTAACAACTGAAATGGAATTCAGGTTTTGAAGAATGCATCCTTCTTCTATATTATTATTCTTCAAATATGACGAGAATCAAGTCAAGAATCCCCCCAAAACGGCGGCTTCGAGACGATATAATGATATTATTGCGGTTTTGCCCTTAAAAAAGCGATTTTTAGGCAATTGAATTGGCGAAAACAACTAACAAGCTGAAATGGAATTCGGGTTTTGAAGAATGCATCCTTCTTCTATATTATTATTCTTCAAATATGACGAGAATCAAGTCAAGAATCCCCCAAAACGGCTTAGAGACGATATAATGA